>BMAO01034349.1:18480-35104 GCA_019973975.1 Trichonephila clavata | reverse complement strand
CTTAATATATATATAAATTAAGTGTGTCATATATAAACAAACTCACATCAGAGAGAAAAACCATTTAACTGAGTTAAAAAAAACTTGGTTATCAATGAAATTGTTTGAAATATGTATCCATAGTTATATTTAAGAATAAGGATTGTAAAATATTTTACGTTTGGAAAAATCGAAATAATATTGCAGACGGAAATTTTTTCGTAAGAGAACTTTGGAACAAGCATTGCACAACTTTCATTACTGTTCCCAGAATTTAAAAAAATTGTGGTTGATTTGTCTTGTTTATTGTAGATTTTGGTTTCTTTTTAATCATTAATCATGCCCCCCCCCGATTCATTTTTCTAAATCATTCTGTTAATTCAATATAACAGATGTGTTTTTAGTATTTTTTTCCTCTCTTTTTTATACATCAAGAGAAATTTAGTAATATTATTTAGTAGTTATTTCTTTTAAATGATTGTGTTATTGCTGATTCAAATATTCGAAAAGCATTTCTTAAAAATTATTTCCGAATATTCAATGTTTGTGAATTAGGTCAGTAACAGGTGGGTTATTTCAATGTTTCTTTTTTTTTTATCTAAAGAGAAATAATTTATATTATTTATTATTTTTATTATTAAACATTTCCAAATGAGATTTAATTGTGCGCTAATATTTAAATGTTATTAAAAAAAATTCGAAGGGGCATTTTTTGTGGAAGCTAAAAGGCAGAATTTTATTTGACTGAGAAATATATGTATTTTTTATTATTATTTTGAATATTGTAGTCCATTATTTGAGAGTATTTTTTTGGGTTAATTTTAGTGATTTATGATTATTAATTTTTAGTGTTATATTAATAAGATTAACGGAAAGTGTGTGTGTGTGTGTGTGTTGGTGTTGTGTGTGTGTGTATTTTTCTCTTGGTAGTTGTATAGGTAGTACAAATTTTTTTTTAGATAAAAATTCATGTAAATCCATTTTATTTTTTGCGTGCCATGTACAGATGTAATGCGGGTAGTCGAAAAAAAAATTTAACTCAGACTTACTTTTTTAATTTTGAACAATATACTTTATAGAATGTTCCATGTATTTATCAATTCTATATATATTAAACATAAATAAATACAGTGTTTAAACGAAAGTAAAATAAGGGCTTTTTATTCTTTGTTTTAAATTAACGACAAGGATTGGAAAATCTCAAACATATCGATTTTTAATTCAAGTGCGTTAATCATTGATGAATTCAAATGTTTTGTTTGAAAGCAAAACACTCTCTTCATTATCTTTATACTTTCTTCTAATTAATTTAAGCACATTTTTTTCAAAAATTTTAGAATGCCCGAGGAAAGTCTATCTGGTGCTTTATAAAAAAAAGGAGTTTATTTTCGTGTTTTAGTTTATAATAAATATTTATTTACAAGTATATACTGTTATACTGCCTTTTTCTTGGCAAGAACTGTTCAAGTTTTATAGGTATGCATTTATGAACAGTTTTTATCTTTTTAATAAGATTTTTTTTTTTACTTTTGGAGAGAGGGGCAACATTTTTCATTTTTGTCCGGGGCGGCAAAACTGCTAGAGAGAGAGCCGGCCCTGATAATAATTTTAAAAAAGTAGATCAACATGTTAAAGTGCTTTATACAAAGACAATTAAAAAAAGTATTCAATTTGTCATAAAAAATTTTAATGCAGACTTTTTATATAGTTCATACTAGCAATATAACACTAATTTGTGATCCAAGTGTCACATACCCATGCATTATATTTAGTAACCCAGTTATAAAAGGGCAATTTCCAATAGAAAACTATTCAGTTCTGCAAAACCTTGTACTAATGAGTAAAATTACAAACACATAGTATTTAGTGCATGATGAAAAGTTACAATCTTTTTCAATTCTTTTTTGATACTTAATATAACAGGGGCATTTAAGCATTCTGTACACATGCATGACTGAAGGTAACTCTTTATATAATTTTAATGTGCTTGAAGAGCACTTGCTATAGCGACTGCAACTTAGAGAAAAGTATTAAAACAGTTAATACATGTAGAAATAACTCATTATGATCATTTAGATTATGAGCCCTGATTATGCACTTTATATGTAATTAAATAACTCGTAATAATGGATAATCACATTACAATGAATATATCCCGAAAATTATAAATTAATATGAATCATTTCTTCAACTAAAATGAAATAGTATTTTCTTTATTACTTTAGACAATCATTTCTAAAAAAAATTCCAAATATTTTTAAAGAATAATTACTAAGTAAATCAGACAGTCAAAGATGGAGAATGTTATTTATTAGAAACATTTCAAATATCTTTAAATGCTCCATAATATTGTAAACACATCATATATATATAAAGTATTTATATGCAATACATTGTAAAAATAAAATTCATTTTCATCTAGTAACTGTTCCACAGTAAAATAAAATATTCATTCAAACTTTAAGGTAGGTAGGCAAACTTGATGTAAATATAATGTTTAAAAAATTCATTTCATCACAGGATAAATACCATACGAACTCTAATATTTTATGTACAAACGGGGGAAGGGGGGGGAGGTGATGGAAAAAAATACACTTTCACTAAAAGATAATTATCTACATTTATCTAAAACTTTCATATTACCTAATGTTCTATATACACAGGTTTAAAGAAAGAAAAAAACGTTTTTGCAAGTTTAACATGTACTTCAAAAAAATAAGATAACAAATCATCAAATTAAATTTGATCATTTCTAAAAATTATTGCCTTTTGCGATGGTATCATTCCCCTTAAGAATATTTTCTTTAATTAAAGAAAGAAATGACATTAATTTATAACAGTAAAGAATAATTATAAATAATTTAGAAATCAATAATTTGTGAAATGTAAAAAATCTAAGGGAAATTTATTTAATTTTTGTAAACATTCCTCTCACAAATTATCATCAAATTGTTTTTCTTCAGAATAAATATTTTCTCTTGGCTATGAATTATTAATTAAAATTATAAACAGACATTTTTAATATTATTTACACTTAACTGACACTGTATTTGATAATAATAGTGTGAGTTCTTTTTAAGAAAATGATGCAATTGCTATTCGATAGTGAAACAGTTTGAAGTTTTTTAAAAAGAAGTGGTACAGAATCTATATACTGTAAGCCATTCTTGTGCAAAAATGTATAATTAATAACTACTAAATTAATTAAGAATTAAAATAACTAAGAGCTGTACCAGATGCTAGGTTCCAACCTAATAAAAATATACCAGCTAACACTATTTGAAGCAGACAAATACCTAATTAGATAAATAAATTAGAATTAAACAAAAATTATATCAAAAAGTTTGAGAGTTTTTCCTAACAAGTTATACACTAGAATAATGCATAAAATACAATGATATCATATATTTTAATTAGATAAAATTAAATCACAAGAATGTCAACATCTTACGTATAGGTTCTAATACGGGAATGAATAACACGTGCAAATGTTGCCACGTTGTCACGTGATTCCCGCTTGGTGCCGTTCAGTCCAGAATTTAGTCCATAGGAAATATTTGAAACAATTCGATTCCCACAACAATACATGCAGATTTAGGAAACAGAGGTCAAAAATACAAATTTAGAGTTTTATATATGCTAATTATGTGCATCATTTAAATATATTTATTGACAGAAAAATAAACAACATAAAATATATGACTATTACTCAATATAATTAAAAAATTAAAACTGTGCACATAAATATGTATCTTAAGAATTTTTATTAAATAAGGAGTAAACTTAAACTATATGACTATTCTTCAATATAAGTAAAAAAATTTAAAATTGTACATATATTATGCATTCTTAAAAATATTTATAAAATAAGAAATAAATAGCATAAAATATAAGTGTTCCAGAACAAAGTTAAATAAAAAAAATTAAATTTTAGTGCGAACCTTGTCCTTGTGCATAGGGGAATAGTTTGTTACTTTTAATTTGACACAGGATTTGGAATGTTCAGCGATTAAATAACTTCTTAGTGGAATCAAACTATATTTCATACAGGAAAAAATTTGCTCACATAGATATGTGGAACCAAAAAAGCGGACAGCAGAGCACATGCTATTTTTTTTCAAACAATTAAATCGCTTCGGCAATGACATCCAGCAATTTAAAACAACTGTCGATTGATTGCTACAGTTGTCTTCCAGATTTTTCAGTAACTTTGTAAATTTTTTTTTCCATAATTTTTAAGATGTTAGTTCAATAGGTTCCACATATCAAAATTATCAATTTCCCTCCACTCAAAAATTGTCAAATCAAATAGGATTATTAATGGGTCTATTATAAATCAGATTGATTAGGAAGAAAAAATATAGGCATACAAGCATCAAAGTCTTTGCATATTTTAGAAACCTCCTTCTCAACGTAAGTTTGAATTCATCTTTATCTATGGTTGATGCATTTGCAAGCGCTTTAACATTTGGGAAGTATTTAAAGGTACTAGTATTAATATCACGGGAAAATAATATTTCATTTTGTAGCAAAGCTTTTCCAATATTCAAAAAGTTCAAGCACTGTTTGACTTTTTCCTGCGATCCTAAGTTTATTTTAATGAGATGTTTAGTTATGTCTGTCAGAAACATCAATTACATAACCATTCCTTATAGTCTAATTCGGGAAAATGTTGTCCCTTCTCATTAAGAAAAATTTCATGACATGACACAAACCTATTCAAGACATTACCACGACTAAGCTAACGGACATGACTGTACAAGGAAAGATCCCATATTCACTTTCCATTCTTCTAAAAAGAGATTTAAATTGTCTGAGTACTAATGAAAATCGGTCACTATGTAAACTAACTATTTAACAACAGTATTAATTACAGAAAATAAGCGCTGAGATGAAATTTTGGCAACTAAACTTTCCTGATGTATTATGCAATGGAAGTTCAATATTTTTATATATGTCCTGTGTGATTTTCAAGAAGTTTGTGACAAATCTTTTTTCCTTGCCAACCATTGCAGGAGCGTCATCAGTAGTAAACACAAAATATTTTATTTATATAATATTTTTTCTTTCAAAATGATTTATAAATGAAAAAAGAATATCTGTTTTTCAGTTGTACCAGACAGAGGAATAATGCTGCTTAACTCTTCATTAATTCGATTTTTATCACAATATCTTGCATTTACTGCAAGACGTGCAATCATTCCCATCTTTACTTTAATCAAAAGCAATGCTAAATGCAACTTGTAAACCTGAATTTTGTTTTGCAGTTGCATTTTCTGCCATTTATGTTATTCTTCTTTCAACAGTTCGCGCAGAAGCAGGTATTTCTTGAATTCGTATAATTTATTGCAAGTTAGGTAAATCGCTGAACAATTTTTCAGCACTTTTTTAAAAATGTGTCCTTTATATGTTCGGCATTTGTAAAAAGTTTTCTTTGGCTGCTATACAATAAGCAATGACGAAACTACATTCTGTCGCTTTTGGTTTGACTCCAGTTGTTTGACATAAAAATTAATTTCCTTTTTATACCCAGAAACAGCTCTTTCCAAAACTTCACTTTTCTCATCATAATTCTTAAACGTGGCCTGGTGTTTAGTTTAAAAATGTCTTTGTAACACTTGCCGTACGACAAACGACACTTTCACGACATAGCACACATATAGCGTGATCTTTTTGTTGTACGAATCCAAATTTGTTCGTCTAAGGATCTTGGAAATCGCGAACATCAAGCATTCTATTTGATTCAATATGTAACTAGAATTGTCACAATACCTAAGCAAACAATATATACAATTTTCACAGTAAACTAACACAAAGTGGCAAAGTTAAAAGTAACCTAAAAATCACGTCGTGCATCAAACTAAATTCAACTCTCAACTAAAATCATGCTCTATATTATTTTATCGGCGTGACTAATAGAGAACACGAGAAGAACGTTAAAAAATAAAATTGTGCTCTAATATCTATTTCTATTAGCTTGATTTGCACCAAAAGTAAAATATAAAATAATTATGACTTCTTTAACACAACACTCAAAAAATTACAGTTGCTCTTAATATTTAGCTAAAAGGGACATCTATATATATAAAAATGTTATGTTGGTTTGTGTACGCTTCCATAACTCAAAAAGTTCTGCATGGATTTATCTGAAATTTTGACACAACCTTGCATTTGACTCCGGTCAGGTTCTTATGTACTTTTTATTTCGAAATGCAATCTAAATTTTTTTAAATTTAACTTTTAAGTGATTTTTTGATGTTATGACGTCATACGATGTCACGACTCGCTCTGAATGCGAAAATTTAAGCTTTAAACATATTTTTTCCCCAATTATTACATATTTTTACTATACTTAAGTTTATTGGTTGTCATATTTTTCAATTTCTTTGTTCTTTGATACGTAATTGGGATTAATTTTCGAATAAATCATTTTTTAAAAAATTATTCTTTCAACCACTCAAATTTTGTTTTGTAGTTTTGGCAACATTCCGATAGCTAACGCGCGATAAACAATTTTTTAAGTTGTTGAAATACACAGGTTAGGTTTTCTGATATGAATTATTTTTTTAACAAAATACTGATTACGGTTTGCTTGGTATAACTTATTAATTGACAGGGTTTTGAATTAGTAAGTTTTTTTTCTCTATTTTAAACATTCCGATAGCTAATGGGCGATAAACAATTTTTTATGTCATTGAAATACACAGGCTACGTTTTCTGATATAAATTATTTTTTAACAAAATACTGATTATACGGTTTGCTTGGTATTACTTATTAATTGACGGGGTTTTAAATTAGTAAGTTTTTTTCTCTATTTTAAACAATATTTTAAATTTCATTTGATGTTATTATTGAAATACAGGTTAGTTTTCCTGATATATAATTTCAGTCATCAAAATATTAAACCATACTTTTGTTTTCGATGACTTTTTAAAATTTAAATTTGTTATAACCTTCTTAGTAACTTCTTTCCATTAGTAATTTGTTAACGGAAAACTTGGAAGTTAGTACGGTTTGCTTGGTACTTGCTTATTATTGCAACAATCACCAACGTTCAAAATAACTCTCCAAGTTGGCAACCCTCATCTCCTATGTGTGGCAATCATGTGCTTCATTTCATATAATGTCACCAATATAGGTTCCATTTGCTTTTGTCAGGGACATAGCTACCGCTGTATCAGCCATACCAATGATACAAGGCCCCCAAGTTACAGTGGCCCCAATCTGTGTTACTACAGTCTCACTAACACGGTGCTCATATCTGAAAATTGCCTCCCCCGCAAAGGAATTTTGATACAGGGCTTACTCAGAGCTGTTTTGCAATTTTGTGTTTTTATTTTAACCTTTTTAAGTGTAGTCAATTGGCTTCAGTACACAAAATTGCCTTGCAGAAAATAGAACTTAGGTCATCATACTTGACACAAGCAAAAGCAGTGTTGGTAGTAATTACATATCAAAATGGCTCGAATACCTGTTGAGGAAGCAGGGGTTTGTAAGGTTGTAATTATTTTTGGTACTTATGTACTATCGCAACAATCACCAGCGTTCAAATAACTCGTCATATTGGCAATCCCAATTTTGTATGCGCTGAATTGGAAATCATGTGCTTCATTTCTTATAATGTCACCAATAGGTTGCGATAATACATACGTATACCTTTAATTAGACTGGCCGCAACACACCAATTTGGCGTGATTTCAAAATCATGCCAAAAACAAATAGCGTACCAATATGAAATTAATATTGTGGATATTATTTTAGCCTTTTTTTTATCTTTCTCTCCAGTAATCCTTAATCAATTGAATATATTTTACAATATATATTTTGTGTTTGTATGAAACTATTTATATTGATTTAATCATATTGATTCTTCTTTTATCTATATATATAAAAATGTTATTTTGGTTTGTGTACACTTCCATAACTCAAAGAGTTCTGCATGGATTTATCTGAAATTTTGACACAACGTTGCATTTGACTCCGGTCAGGTTCTTATGCACTTTTTATTTCGAAATGCAATCTAAATTTTTTTTAATTTAATTTTTAAGTGATTTTTTGATGTTATGACGTCATACGATGTCACGACTCGCTCTGAATGCGAAAATTTAAGCTTTAAACATATTTTTTCCCCAATTATTACATATTTTTATTATACTTCAGTTTATTGGTTGTCATATTTATCTATTTTCTTTTCTTTGATACATAATTGGGATTAATTTTCGAATAAATCCTTTTTTTTTAAAATTATTCATTCAACAACTCGAATTTTGTTTTGTAGTTTTGGCAACATTCTGATAGCTAACGCCTGATAAACAATTTTTTAAATTTCATTTGGTGTTATTATTGAAATACAGGTTAGGTTTTCTGATATATATTATTTTTTAACAGAAATCAAATTACGGTTTGCTTGGTACTTACTTATTAATTTTGACGGGGTTTTAAATTAGTAAGTTTTTTTCTCTATTTTAAACAATATTTTAAATTTCATTTGATGTTATTATTGAAATACAGGTTAGTTTTCCTGATATATAATTTCAGTCATCAAAATATTAAACCATACTTTTGTTTTCGATGACTTTTTAAAATTTAAATTTGTTATAACCTTCTTAGTAACTTCTTTCCATTAGTAATTTGTTAACAGAATACTCGAAGTTATTACAGTTTGCTTGGTACTTATTATTGCAACAATCACTAACGTTCAAAATAACTCTCCAAGTTGGCAACCCTGATCTCCCATGTGTAGTATGAGTTGAATTGGCAATTATGTGCTTCATTTCATATAATGTCGCCAATAGGTTCCGTTTGCTTTTGTCAAGGACATAGCTACCGCTGTATCTTCCGTACCAATGATACAAGGCCTCCAAGTTACAGTGGCCCCAATCTGTGTTACTACAGTCTCACTAACACGGTGCTCATATCTGAAAACTGCCCCCCCCCCCAAGGAATTTTGATACAGGGCTTACTCAGAGCTGTTTTGCAATTTCGTATGTTTTTATTTTAACCTTTTTAAGTGTAGTCAATCGGACTCAGTACACAAAATTGCCTTGCAGAAAATAGAACTTAGGTCATCATACTGGACACACACACACAAATAAAAGCAATGTTAATAGTAATTACATATCAAAATGGCTCAAATACCTGTTGAGGAAGCAGGGGTTCGTAAGATTGTAATTATTTTTGATACTTATGTACTATCGCAACAATCACCAGCGTTTAAATAACTCGCCAATTTGGCAACCCCAATTTCGCATGTGATATACACCTAAATTGGCAATCATGTGCTTCGTTTCATATGATATTGCCAATAGGTAACAATAATATTTAAGTACTTTATATTTTCACAAATTATGCTTTTGCATTGATAGTTTAGTTCTTTTTATGTCAGTTAACGTTAGAGTTGTATTTAATTTTTCAATTTATTTTAATGCTTGGGATATGTATTTTAGATATTCTTTTATATATAATGCTAAATTTAATTTGGTACTTATGTATTATCGCACAATCGTCAGCGTTCAAGATAACTCGCCACTTTGGCAATCCCAATTTTGTATGCGCTGAATTCGCAATCATGTGCTTCATTTCCTATAATGTCACCAATAGGTTGCGATAATACATAAGTACCTTTAATTAGACTGGCCGCAACACACCAATTTGGCGTGATTTCAAAATCATGCCAAAAACAAATAGCGTACCGATATGAAATTAATATTGTGGATATTATTTTAGCCTTTTTTATAGACTATCCATTAAGAAAATTATGCCCAATATAAGATTCACAATTGGCTGGATGGACCAGCTCTTTTCCCCCCATTTAACCAGACTGACCCACAGCAACGCGTGGCAGGGTACAGCTAGTTTGTTATAAAATTAGATTCACTTGCCTAATTATCCCACAGCGGTAATGCAACCCTCCCATGCGAGGGGGCTGTGTGATGTAACATACTTCTTACCGTAATAATTATTATAAATATTATCAAAATATTAAATGAAAGTAGGCTCCTGTCAATAAGTCCAACTTGAAAAAAATTATCCATAATTGTTTCATCCTTTATTGAATTTATTTTCATAAAGAATTGAACAAATTTTAGTTCTTGTTTCCTATCGAGATTAATTTCCTTCCAAACGCGCTGAAGGTACCATTACCTCCAAACATTTACTTGCAGTTTATTAATGCGTTGCCTTCTGAAAATATAAGGCAACAGACATCCTAATTTAGAACCACTGTCAATAACTGCAAGTTGTTTTATCGTCCTTAGTAGCGACATACTTTAATTGGGAATCCATTTTTGTAGACTGTCAAACTTAGTGAAATACACTTATTCCATAACTTGTTCCATATTTATCGAACATTTAAATTCGTTTTAAAATCATAGTATTTATATAACACACATTTTACTATCAGTCATTTTTGCTCAGTTGTTTTTAAGTCAATTTTTAAAGAATTTTCTAGTAATATTTGTATCTGTCTAAATCAGGGGTCGGCAACCTTTTGGCTGTGGCGTACCAAGCCAATTTACCAATATGATTCAGCGTGCCACACTGTAGGATATTTTTGAAACAATTCGATTCCCGCGATAATGCATTCAGAGTTAGAGAATAGAGTTCAGTAATATAAATTTAAGGATATATTATGTATTAATTTTATATCATTTAAAGCTAATCTTAACATAAAAATAAACAGCATAAAATACAACTATTTTTTCAACAAAAATTTAAGAAATTAAAATTGCACATATATTATGTATTTTTAAGCATATTTATTAAAATATGAAATAGACAACATAAAATATAAGTATTTTCCTTCATTATAGTTAAATAAAATTTTATTACGAGCCTAGTATTGTACTTTCATATCGCAAAATCAGGAATGTAATTTTTGACTTTCGATTTGTCACGATTCTGAGCATTCAATTGTTAAACAATTTCTTTGCAGACTTGAAATACTTTTCACATATGAGGAAATATTTTTTACTTAGATATGTAGAATCAAAAGCGGGAAGCAGAGTACATGCAATGTTCTCTTTTCAAACAATTACATCTCTCCGGCAATGACATTCAATAATTTACAAAATAGTTATAGTTTAATCCATTACAAATTAATCAACTTCCATCCATTCGAAAATTGGCAAATTTGTTGAGAACTGCAGAGTGCCTTTGAGAATTGTACTACGTGGGATATGCGGCACGCGTGCCTTGGGTTGTTGACCTCTGGTCTAGATCTTAAGCCATTCCTTATCCTCGAGATTTATACAAAAGAACACAATTATAAGATTAAGTTTGTAATTTTATCATGGCTTTTCTAGAGTTGCCAAGGCGATTCAATACATCAATGTTGCAGCATATTTAGTATAGCCTACCTGCTAAATTTGGCGTCGTCTTTGTTTGGCATCAAACAGTGCCAAGTACCATATTTTGAAAAAAGGTTACAAATCAAGATTTTCGAAGGAACACTGCTATTCAAAAATGGCGGCCATTTTGTTTTCCACAGAAATAGTGAATAAAAGAAAAAATTTAAGACTATTACCTATGATTTCAGGAGAGAAAAAATGGACGTTGTTGTTTCTTATGCCACCTGATCTGAACTGTGTCAGATCCAGGTCCACCAAATTCACCATGGAAAGGGGCTAGATGTTCGCCTGTCGTTAGCCGTAGCCTTGAGCAGCATGCAAGTGACAGTACGATTTAGCTCAGTTCCATCCCAATTTGAGAGAGAACACCCTGTGGGGGCAGAGCCTCCCACTTGTGTTCCCCTTTCACCAACCTAACCAAAAGGATTTGAGGCTCTATAGCTATTTAGAGTTCTGCCATGCCGCAAAGGCCCTACACATATACAAACATCCATGCCTTCTCCGGGATTTGAACCCTACGGCTCAGCAGTCAGCGTCACTAACCACTATACCGAATGGGCTAAGATGGACGTAATTTTAAAAACACTGCCAAAGTCTTTAAATGCTTCACCCTCAACAAATAATTTTTAAAAAAAACAACAAATAACGGGCCAAAAAAGAAAAAAAATCAAATTTATGAGGGATTGTGCAAAAAAGAGGAAAGAAAACTAGAATTTTGCGAGATTCATGAGAGGGGGGACTTCCCTCTTTCTCCACCGAAATGACAAAAATTAGAAGTAAGAAGTTAAGCCGCATTCACACCAAGGCAGTCAGCGTGAAGCGTTGAGCGTCTAGCCAATCAGAGACATCATCTCCGGCAGTGGAAGAAGTTGTGATCGCGACTATTTTAACTTAAAAAAGATTCAACTTCAGGCGTTTGAGCGTGCATAGTTTAGTCACGTGTCGCACGCTTAACCAATCACGGATGAATATGCTTTTGTATTGTTACTAATTCAACCGTTACACATTATAAACAATAGGAACCATGAATAAAATTAAATTCTTCAAAAATCTACTTTTAATCAATTAATTTTTATTGATTATAGTTAAATTATCGTATTATCATCCAAAACAATCGTGTGCATTAAATTTCAGCTCAATCGAGCGCTTTAAAACGTGAGAAAAACTTTTAAAATTTTGACACAAGTCGCCAAAATGTCGCTAAATTGCCAAAAATGCTACCAACGTGGATATATCTGTAACGCTCTGAATAATTATTTTTGTAAATTAATTGTTATTAAATTACTGTATTGTCACCCCAAACAGTCGTGTATGGAAAATTTCAGCTCAATTGAGCACTTTAAAATGTGAGAAAAAAAGGTTTTGACCCAAGTCGCGCGCTGAAATGGTCACTGTGTCGCCAAGAATGGCTGTATCTGTAGTTATTTGAATAATTAGTTTTAATCAATTAATTTTTATTAATTATAGTTAAATTGTCTTCTCAAATAATCCTGTTTTTTAAATTCCAGCTCAATCGAGTGCTTTAAAATGCGAGAAAAAAGCTTTTAAAATTTTTGACCACGTCATAGAGAAAAGAAAAAAAACCATTAATTAATAATAAAAGCTTGAGAAAAAATTGCTAGGAAGAAAATTTATACTTCCTTAAGAATTTCTTGTAATTATTTATTTACATTTTATTTATTTTTTTCTTGAAAAAACTGATAATAGGTCGTGTGTTATGGCACAATTGTGTTACAAAATAAAAAAAACTATTTAATATTTTCTTATAGTGTAGAAATCTATAATATCAGTATTAAAAAAAAATTGAAGCATTTTTTTTATACAAAATTCCATAATAAGAATTTCTTCTTGCAATACAGAATATCAAAAACACCTTAGCATTCAAAACTATTTCAAAAAAACTTCCTTGATGATAAAGCATATATACTCTAGAGTTAATTTACATATTTTAATATATTCAATAATGATAAAATGTGCATTAAATAAAGTGTATTTCAGATTTATTCTTGTATGAAAATATTTTGCATTTTTTTTTATTTTGTTATTATTTAAGTTTTGTAAGAAATGCCATCTTATAGTTTTTTTTATCGTAAAACTTAATAGTTTTTATGATCATAATTTTTGAGCATGTATCTAGATTACAGTTTTTTAACCCTATGCGTCAAGAGAGCCCATCTGTTACACAAGAATTTTCTACAAACAATTAAAAGTGCATGAGTTTTGTAGCTTTGCAAATAATATATGTAATTACATCAACATTTACTCAAGACAGATATTTTTTTATTTAGTTTTCCTGTTATATATTATTTGATATTATTTTTTTTTGCCCAGTTGCAATTGACATGGATTGATATTGGCTTTCTTAAAATCAAAAGATTTGTGAAATAATCCAATCTGTATATTTTTTTAATGAGTTTGCATTGCTGTGAACTAATAAAAAAAATATTTCATTCAGTAAGCAAGGATGTCAGATATTTAATTAAATCTTTTGATAAATATATGTTTGTAACATACATCTGTCACATTTTTTTGTATTCAGATGTGCAACCAACAAAAAAAGAATGATAAACACTGGTCACATTGTGTTGAGCTTATTAACTCTTTCATCCTTGGTGGTACATATGTTGTACCACAAGTTCTTATTTGTTTATTGTGTGGTGGTTCATAAAATGCACCACTTGTTTCAATGCCTCAGAAATTGATGCTGCATTCTCTGAACCAACACAGAGGTCAAATCCTAGCAATTACTCAAGTTTCCAACAGATATCAGAATCTAATTGCATGTAATGGGTTTATGTAGTAGTTCATTCTTTGATCGTCTGTTGAGTGTTATTTTTTGGAAGTGACTGTGTTGTGTATTTTTATGTGTAAATAAAAATGATTCTTGTGATATTTGATACAAACCAGGTAAGTACATATATTATGTAACTAAATGAGTCAGTATTACAATAATTAGTACCTTACATGTGTATTGCTTGTATGAAAATATGAGTGCCCAAAAAAGGCACCACCACGCTATTGAAGGCCATCTTCTTTAGAAATACAAAATGCATTTTGCTTATTTTTTCTCAATAATAGACATGTTTATTGTGCCAAATATTGTGTTTATTGTTGTTGTTAGTTACATTTTTTAAAAAGAATAATAATATTTATTAAATAATAGTACATACAAAATTACACAAATGGCTTGAATGAGAAGAAAAAATAAATACAACTAATACACTTATTAGATATGTTGACTAAATAAAAACTAAGTAAAATAAAATAATGTATAGAATAGAATATTTAAAATTAAAACAAACATTAGGTAAATTAGGACCAAACTAAGACTATTACAAGACTAGATTAGAAAAAACTGAAAATGTTTTAATTTATGGGATGAATAGCAGCATAAGATGAAGAGTATTTATTTATTTTCCCTGGATGAGTTGTGTCTGCAACTCATTTTTCATAGGGAAGAAAAAATAAAGTTTTCAGAACTATCATGCTGCTTGAAGTGTGGTGGTATAAAATATGTGCCTCCTATTTTTTAAAACTTTAGACACCCTTTATTTGAAAAAAAAATGTTTAATATTAATATGTACCAGCTTTTGTTCAATAATTATAGTTTAGTGAAGTTTATCTAAAATATATTTGTTATTATTTCACTTAAGTGCATTATTTTTTTATCAAAAATTCAGTGCATGAAAGAGTTAATTATGTATCAATACCTAATCCTAATAGAAACATGCATCATTAGCAATGTAATGATGCATGTTAAGAAAAAGTAACTTAATTTGTGTTTTTAAATTGATTCCTATCACAAAATAATGTTTTGTTTTTAATCTCTGTTACATGACAAAAATTCAATGTTTAACCAACACAGCAAGTAAGAGAAGTTGCTTTAAACATTCTTACTTAAATTTTTTAAATGAACATTTGTAAGAGCATCAAAAGTTTCAGAACTAATTTATTCACATTAGAAGAAATTTGTATAAACCTCAGAGGTGAAGCCAATCTATCCTTTGGTTGAATACTATCTCTATAATATCGATTTTAGAAATAATTGGCCCAACTATTGATAGTAAATTATCGAAAAGCTGCGGCGAGACATTCGAAAAGAATTAAAATAGATTTCTGCGTCTGAGACTCGCATCTCAACTATTAGCATAAATGTTGGGCTTAATCGCTTTTTTTAAAAAAAAAAAAAACGTCGAACCTGCTATTGTTTTTTCCCCTCCCTTTTTAATACTAACAAACTTGCAAAAAATTCTTTTCTCTTGCGATCCCATACTTAACAACAACTACTATCTTCAGCGACACCTAATGAGCAGAAATCCACCGCGCGCGTACGAAAACGCTTTGGTGTGAATCGATCGACGATAATATCTCTAATTTCTACTTTGATCGCGACGGCGAACGCCTTGGTGTGAATGAGCCTTTATTGTGTCCAGTGCATTCATATTTAATGCACAGTTTCCAGAGTGAGGGGTAAGGATCCTGTTTCAAGTGTCCCTCCTGCAGACCCACATTTTTAAAAAATTTGTTTTAAATTTTTTCTTGATTTTATTATTAATGACATGCCCACATAACTCAGCAATGGTTGCCACATTTTATCATGTACCACTAAACTTTTTTTTTTTGCAAAAATTCCGGGTGGGACTAATGTTTAACATAGCATATGGCAACATCTAAGATGTAAATAAATCAAAGCAGGTGAATGCAGGTGTGGTTTAAAGTATAAATTTTTATTCTACTATGTATTCTTCACTGAGAATATGAAAGCCATTGTTTTGTGTCAAATCCCTGAAAACCCAATCATTTGTCAAAGAAATATATACATGGAAGTTGTGTTAGATTTTTGTTTGTGAATTAACTGAAAGAAAAAGGATGGAAAAAACTGAAGTCATATTAATAAATTCGAATTTCGAAAAAACTATCAAAGATTTTCCGAACAGGCTTTGTTATAAATGCCCAAAATGTGAAAGAATTTTTTCTAACATTGGACCTTTAAAGTGTCATTATGGAAAAGCCCATCGAGAATCGGCACCATTTGTCTGCATAATTGACTCATCTTTGGTTTGTGAAACATGCAACAAAATTTTTACTCAAAGATGTGACCTCAAAGCTCATTATCGTAAAATCCATTTAAAGAAAAGTCAAACTGATGTAAAAATTGTGTATAAATGTGAAATCTGTGCACAAACATTTGCTTGGAAATCTGCTCTTGAAAATCATTATCATGTACATAAAAGTAAGGAAACTTTTACTTGTGATGTGTGCAAAAATTCATTTTTGGATTTAAAGGATCTTAAAA